>CP139506.1:289447103-289466737 GCA_021014915.2 Artemisia tridentata subsp. tridentata
AGGTATTAGATGTGATAATGGAACAGAATTCAAGAACAAGCATATGGATGAATTCTGTGCTAAGAAAGGGATCAAGAGAGAGTTTAGCATTGCTAGAACACCACAGCAGAATGGTGTTGCAGAAAGAAAGAACAGGACTTTGATAGAAGCAGCTAGAACAATGCTTGCAGATTCCAAATTACCTATTCTCTTTTGGGCTGAAGCTATAAGTACTGCTTGCTATGTGTTGAATAGAGTTTCAGTAACTAAACCTCAGATGAAGACACCTTATGAGTTACTCATGGGAAAGAAACCAAATATACGTTTTCTAAAACCTTTTGGCTGCTCTCTGACTATTCTAAATACCATTGATTCTCTGGGTAAATTTGATGGTAAGTCAGATGAAGGATATTTATTGGGTTATTGTACAAATAGCAAAGGATTTAGAGTTTATAACAGGAATACCAGAAAGGTACAAGATTGTCTTCATGTTGAATTTTTGGAAGATAAGGAAACTCAGAAAGGTAAAGGTCCTGATTGGATGTTTGATCTTGATCTCAAGCTCACACCATCTATGAATTATGTTCCTGTTAGAGAAGAGAATCAGGCTAATTCCAAAGAAGATGATTCACAGTACATTGTTCATGGAGTCAATGTTACATCAGAAGAAGTTCCTAACAAAGACCCTGAAGTTGCTGTTGAGGAACAAAGTACTGCTCAGCCTTCTCTTACAGTATCTAATGAAGATCAAGCCATACAAGAAGAGCTTAATAGGATGCTGCTTCAAGAAACTATAGCACAATCCTATGAAGATGAACAAAGGAAGGCTTATGAGGCTGCAAAGCAAAAGGGTAAATTTCAAGATACTGCCCACAGTACTTTAGATCAAAGTACTGCTGATCCATTTGACAGTACTTCTGATGTATTAGAGCAATCAAATTGGAACAATGCTGATGATTCCAATGTTGATAATGATGATTTAGTTAATGCTAACATTCCTGGATTAGAAGAAGTTGATGATGAGCTTAATCCAGAAGGTATTTTCTCCAATGAAGGAATTGATTTTACTAACTTAGAGTCTGATCTTTCAGTACCACCAACTCCTACATTAAGAGTTCATAAAGCTCATCCTCAGAGTAACATTATTGGATCACCCTCTTCAGGAGTGGTTACAAGGAACAAAGTTAAAGGACTTTCTAAGCAACATACTGCTTTACTTAGCTTTGTTTACAAACAAAACAGGATGAATCACAAGGATCAACAAACATGCCTGTTTGCTTGCTTTCTATCTCAAGAAGAACCCAAAAAGGTAGCTCAAGCTTTAGCAGATGAAAGTTGGGTTGAAGCCATGCAAGAGGAGCTTCTACAATTTAAGCTTCAAGAAGTCTGGGTATTATGTGATTTACCAGATGGCAAAAGAGTCATTGGTACAAGATGGGTTTTTAGAATCAAAAGAGATGAAAGAGGGAATGTTATCAAAAATAAAGCAAGATTGGTTGCACAAGGATATCGCCAAGAAGAAGGAGTGGATTATGATGAAGTGTTTGCTCCTGTTGCAAGGATAGAGGCAATAAGGTTATTTCTTGCCTTTGCATCATACATGGGATTTCCTGTCTACCAAATGGATGTGAAAAGTGCTTTCCTTTATGGCACAATTTCTGAGGAAGTTTATGTTAAACAACCTCCTGGTTTTGAAGATCCTGCACATCCAAACAAAGTCTACAAAGTGATCAAGGCACTTTATGGCCTTCATCAAGCTCCCAGAGCTTGGTATGAAAGACTCTCAAATTTTCTATTACAACATGGTTATAGGAGAGGAGCAATTGATAAGACTTTGTTCATCAAGAGGGATAAGAAAGACATTATGTTAGTCCAGGTATATGTGGATGATATTATATTTGGAGCTACAAAGAAGTCTATGGTGAAAGAATTTGAAGATCTTATGCAGAAGGAGTTTCAAATGAGTTCTATGGGAGAATTAACTTTCTTTTTGGGTCTTCAAGTTAGACAGACAAGAGATGGAATCTTCATTAACCAAGAAAAGTATGTTGCAGACATACTTAAACGATTTGACCTTCCAAATCTCAGGCCTGCCACCACACCCATTGATAAAAATAAACCTCTAGGCAAGGATGAAGATGGACAAGCTGTGGATGTCAAGCTTTACAGATCTATGATTGGTTGTCTTATGTACTTAACTGCATCAAGACCTGACATCATGTTTGCTGTTTGCTTATGTGCAAGATTTCAGGTTACACCCAAGGTTTCTCATATGTATGCAGTCAAGAGGATTTTTAGATATCTCAAGCATCAACCAAAGTTAGGATTATGGTATCCTAAGGAGTCACCTTTTCACTTAGAAGCCTTTTCAGATAGTGACTATGCAGGGGATAATTATGATAGAAGATCAACCTCAGGAGGATGTCAATATCTTGGTAGAAGATTAGTCTCCTGGCAATGTAAGAAGCAAACCATTGCTGCCACCTCCTCTACTGAAGCAGAATACGTTGCTGCTGCAAGCTGTTGTGGACAAGTTTTGTGGATGCAAAATCAACTCTTGGATTATGGATTCAATTTCAAGAATACTCCTATCAACATTGATAATGAGAGTACCATCTGCATTGTGAAGAATCCTGTTTATCACTCCAAGACCAAGCATATTCAGATTAGGCATCATTTTATTCGGGATTGTTATGAGCACAGGCTTATAAATGTGGTTAAGGTTCACACAGATGATAATGTAGCTGATCTACTCACTAAGGGATTTGATGTTTCAAGATTCAACCACTTAGTTGTGAGCATTGGGATGATTAACTACTAGGCTACATTTGAGGGGAGGCTTTAGTATTAGTTAGTATACTTTCTGTTAGTTCTTATTGAAAGTATTGGTTATTAGTAGTTTAGTTTAGCCTATATGTTGTATTTGAGGGGAGGCAACATTAGCTATTAGTTAGAACTAAAGCATGAACCTTTTACAAGTTCTTGGTTTTAGTTGGAATATTGATTGTGGATAACAAGATGGAACGTACTGCTTTATTACCTAAAGTACTGCTTCACCAACGTACTGCTTAAACGTACTGCTTACGTGGACGTACTGTTCCAACGGTCAAAAATTAGTGGGGCTACGGTTACTTAATTCCTTACGGCGGAGATAATAAGTTAATCCAAACGGTAACTTTATTATTAAGAGTTTGATTTATTTTCATCCTATTTAAAGAAACTCATTCCTATTTCCCCGCCTTTTACCGTACTTAAGATCCCTCTTTCGCTTTTACACCACAATCTTTTTATCAAATCACATACTCAAAGCGAATTCTTCTCTACCAAATCATCATGGCTAATCGCCTTACTGTTAGCAAACATAATATGATCGCTAATTTGGACAAGACAAGGGATAATCTTGATTTTCATGCGATCATTGATTTCTTAACTGGGTCTTCCATCAACTACTCTATTTTAGTTGACCCTGATGTTATTGGTCCCTGGATGCAAGAATTTTGGGCTACTGCAACGAAAGAAGATGATTCGTTGATTAGGGCTACGGTTGCTGGACGAGCTATTAGGATTACTGAGGCCACGATTAGGGATGTTTTGATGTTTGATGATGCAGGGGGGGCTGTTCGTTTTGAAAAACAAGTGCTTTGGGACACATTAAGTGATTTAGGTTATGAAGGCGATCTGACGAAGCTTACTTTTCAAAAGCCTTTATTTTGTTCTCATTGGAAGTACCTAATTCACGTTTTACTTCATTGTTTGAGTCCCAAGAGTACTTCTTTTGATCAATTTGGTCAAAATATTGCATCTGCATTAGTGGGTTTAGCTACCGATCGAAGATTCAATTTTTCAAGACTCATTCTGGATGGTATGCTTACACATATTAGTAATGGTTCACCATTTTTGATGTATCCAAGGTTTGTTCAGTTATTCTTGAACAATCAACTTGAGGATGTTCCTAAACCTCAAAGTTTTCTACCCACTGTCAAACTTCCATCAAAGGTGTTTACTTTTCTATCTAAACAAAGTGCAAAGTTTTCTGGAACCAACACACCTTTGACTGCTCATATATTGGGAGTTGCACAAGTTGTAAGAGATGCAGAGCTAGAGCAAGAGCAAGAAGCAAATTCTGAATCAGCAAGCCAAGAGTCTCCTAGAGAAGTTAGTATTCCTCAACCTACTGCTTCTCAACATACTGCTTCTCCACATTCTGTTACTAGGGAAGATACTGCTCCTATGGACATTCCTACTCATGAGGAGTCAGACCAAGGTATGAATAATCCACCATCTCCTATTGATAATTCTTCCACAAATGTGTCTAAACAATTTGAAGAAGAGGAGGTAGAATTGGACAATTATGCTTTAACAAGGGAGTTAAAGAGGTTGAAGAAGGAGAGTGAGGCTCAAGCTGCTAAGATAGACAAATTAAAGACTAAGTTTCAGAAATTGAAAAGGTATGTTTGGCCACTAGTTCAACACCATAGATTATGGGTGAAGTCTCAGAAGAAGACTGGTCGGATACCTACAAAGATTTCTAAGAAGAAAAAGTCTAAGAAGCAATCTTCATTCCAATTGGGGAGGAATTTAGAGAATTTGAATGAAGATGATGCTGGTTTTGAACCTGATTTTGAACAAGATGCTGGATTTATGGATGATACTCAGAGGACACCACCAAAAGATATTCCTCAAGATACTGTTGAAAGGAAAAGTGATGAAACAGAGCAAATAAATTTGGAAGAAGCTACTGTTGAAGTGAGAAGTGGTGATACTGAGGAAATAAACTTAGAAGGAGCTGAAGTTGAAAGAACTGCTCAAGAAAGTACTGCTCAACAAGGTACTGAGAGACAATTCATTGTTACACCTAGAACCTTAGATTTTGAAGAGGATATTGGTCCTTCAAATCAAGTTCAAGAGGAAGTAGGTCCTTCTAAACCAGCTCAGGAAGAAGATGATATAGCTCAGACTAACAGTGATGATGAAACAATTGCTGATATCATGCTTAATATGTCAAGTCAAAGAGGTATAAGTATTCATGAGATTGAACAACATCATACTTCTTCTCAACCTGCACAAGAGATAGATCCAAAAGATAAAGGCAAAGGGATCTTGATAGAAAAGAAGAAGAAGAAGATGACATTGGCACAGTTAAGACAAATTGAGGTTGCCAAAAATGAGGAAGCAGCAAGAATATTACAAGCAGAGATAGATGCTGAAGAATCAAGGAAGAATGTTCAATCAAGAAGGCCAATTAGTAAAGCTAGAGAAAGGAATGATATGATGGCTTATCTGAAAGGTCAAGGATACACAGGATTAGTTAGATTGACATATACAGAGATGAAGGATCTGTATGATGCTGTTAGAGAAGCTATTCAAAGAAATTTTGCAGGCATTATTTCTTTTGAAGATGACAAGCCTGAAGATAAAAGAAAGGAAAGAGCTGCTACAAGAAGCTCAAAGAGGAAAAGAGTCACTGATGAACAGCCATCAAAGAAGTTCAAGGAAGCTGTTGAATTAAGAACAGACACAGTTGATGAGCTCAGAAATTATCTTAGAGTTGTTGACTTTGAGAATCCAAAATTGAAAGAAGATTCTGATAAGAAGTCCAAGATATCTACTTTTTCAGTTGTAGAATCTAAAGAAGGAGATTATCTAATACTTCATAGACAAGATGGAAGTTTTAGAGTGTTTAATTCATTGTGGGATATTCTACATCTGATTGATAGAGATGATATGCTTCAGTTATATCTCCAAGTGCAAACTTATTTTGAACATATTCCACCACAAGGAATAGGTTTGATATTGTTAGGAGATCTCACAACAATCTGGGAGACAGAGGAGTCTAAGGACAGTGCTTTGTGGGAAAATCAAGACAACTGGGAGATTAACAGATGGAGATTCTTTGGATCAGTTGGGATACATGTTTTGGAGTTAGAAGATGGCACTATGATTCATATGCTAGCAGAACAAAGATATCCACTCACAAGAGATCTGATGATCAGAATGCTAGAGCATGGAATGGAAGTGGAACTAGAGGATGAAGTAGCATTGATGGTCATAAAATTATTCATCAAGTGGACTACAGAAACTGAAGATTAGTGCATAACTACTGGTATGGTTTAAATATTATATAAATCTTTTGAAAAATAAAGTACTTTCTTCAAAGTACTGCTGGTCAGACAGTACTTTCTCAAAGTACTGCTTGCAGCATAAAACCAGTAAAATCTTTTGATAAAATTAGTAATTTTTGATAAGTGCAAAAACATTTTGAAGCACAAAGATTAAAACAGCAACAAATGGTTTTGAAAGCAACAGCATGGTGTTAGTACTTGTACTACACAACAAATGGTAATCAACTCACCATGTTTAATAAACAAGAAAGAGTTTGACTCATCATGAGGGTACGGCTCTGATGTGATTATCAAATCCGTTTTTAGTTGGCAATTTACTAAAAATTGTATGGTTTTCAACTCACCATATCTATATTAGTGAAGAGTTGGCTAGCCCACAAGATAATGGCTTTGTGGTAAAGGCTGTGGAAAACCATTATATGGTAATTAGTTCACCATGGTAGTGATTGTACTAAAAGAACTAGCTAGTCCAAAAGCAAACGGCTATTTGGTAAAGACTACTTAAATCCGTTGATAGCTGATGATTTGCTAAAAATCATATGGTTATCAATGTACCATGGTTTTTCTTAAATCTAAACATTGGCTACTCCAGAGTTAATGGCTTTGGTAAAGAGACATCAAAATCCATTAAGTTTTCAATGATTCACCTCTCACAGGAGTTAACACACCTGGAAGTGATGAGAATAGTATGAAACTTTTAAGATCTGATGTACATATTGCCAATATGATGCTGAGTTGCTGAAAAGATCTGATGCTGAAAAGAATTGTTGCTGATAAAGATTGAAGATACTGTTTGCATTGATGATGACAAATTAATAACGAGTCAGATTTGAAGAAACAACCTTTCCTTGAAAGATAAAGTGTTGAAGTTAAAGACATACAAAGAAACTTGAAATCAAGCTAGTAGAATTCAAGTTAGGGGAGGATTGTTGGGCTATAAAAGTCAAAGTACTGCTACTCAAGTCAAAGTACTGCTATTCAATGAAAGTACTGCTGCTCGTTAAAGGACTGCCATGCAAATAGTTTAAGGACTAATGTGTAATTCTAGAATATTCGTATTAGATTAGAGTTATAATTAGAATTTACTTGTCGTTCAAGTATTGTAAACCGACTAGGGTTTTCCTTGTACCTATAAAAGGATCCCTAGGTTGGCATTAGAGATATATGTGTTTTAGAGAGACAAGATATAGTCGATTAGTGATATACGATTATTAGAGTTTAGAGTTTGTTAGTGAATCTGTGTAAGAAAGCAGGTTCAAGGTTTTAATAATATTCAAGTTCGTTTATTAAATTCTTCTTAGCTTTGTTGAAGTAGATTCCGCATACTTAGCAAAGTATATCAGTGTTTCACTATTAATAGGTTTGAATTCATTCAAAGCTGTTAAACCGTAGACAAGCTACAAGTTAGTTTGGTCAGAGTATTATCGATCCAACAAGTGGTATCAGAGCCTGGGGCTCGTGATATCTAGGATGTTACAAGGTTATTCGATGTCGTGTTTATGAAGAAAAAGATGTCGAAGAGTAGCAGATATGAAAAACGTTTTAAAGTCGACAGAAGCAGTTTTGATAAAGGTATATTCTTTATTGGTTATTAAAATCACCTCGTACTGTTTAATTATTTGGCCAATCATTATCACATGTCTTCATTAACTGGTCGGTTTGCTCCATTAAACGACTTTTACGCACATGTGATACGGTCAATGTTTGTCAGTAGTTTGTTGGAACAGACATAATTAATTGGTGATGACTTCATCGAATATGTGGGGCTGCTGTTTGTAATTAATATCGAAGGGATATTTATTAATGTTTTCACATGGGTTGAAGGTTGTGGAATACTGGTATTATACTTGATTGTTGTTTGTCGACAAGTGAGCAATTGAGGAACAAAGTTATGAACAGATTTAAATTGTTTAATCAGTTGTGGGGCTGATACAGTATTCGGTTGTGAGATCATGTGATATAGCAAACTTGGTTGTCGCTTAGTGATTGATATATTTAATGGTCAATGCCTCGAGAGATGGAAGTTTGCACATGGGACTGACTTTTGATCTGATTGGATTATTCAAAAGTACTGCTGCTGGTGGCTAAATCGATTTGTTATTAATTTGAAGATTGGATATTGCTGATCACGTGGGTAAAGAATTTTTAAATCGTTATCTGCACGTGTGGATTCACGAGGAAAGTGAATTTGGTTTATCGCTTATCATCAGTGGGCCAGTCGATTATTATATTAAGGAGTTAATATACGAAGAGCAGTTGACTTGATTAATTGGTTGTTGTGTTCTGTGGTCAACCGAATATTATTGATCAAGTGGGGTATTGAGATTCGTTGATGCTACTAATACTCTCAAAGTACTGCTCTCTTCAACGTACTGCTGCAATGTACTGTTCTCGGATTGAAAGTACTGCTGTTACTTCAAAGTACTGCTTCCCAAAGTACTGTTAGTCTAAAGTACTGCTGCTCGTCCAACGTACTGCTCCAAGGTACTGTTATATTCAAAGTACTGTTGTGTTTGAATGATTTATGGAGACACGTAAAGCGGTTTATGGTTCAATATATATGCATGATTTACGAGCAGTGAGGGGAAGTCAAGATGCTAATTATGAGCAGTTTGTCAGTAACACACACATAGGAGAAACACACACACAAAAAGATGGTTTTTAGTTTGATTTTTAGTTCTCGGTTAGAAGAAAGATGTTAGACACACACAATAAGACACACAAGATGATTGTTTGAGATTTATTGGAGTTGCTTATTTAAGGGGAAGCTACTGTCAATAATCCTTATGTGCTGCTTGTTGAAGCTATTGGTTAAGGTCCAAAACAGGTTATTGTGATGGTTGGACAGAATACACACGTTTGGAATTTGGATTGTGACCAGATGTTTATTATTCTTGAATATTTTTGTGAATCATGTTCAAGATAAAGAACTTATCTTCTTGTTACTATGGTGGATAGTTATTCGACAAGTTCTTTTGGTCACTACATGCATCATTCGAGGGGAAGATTTTAACACCTGTGAGTCGTTATTACTACTGAAGGTTTAGGTTTCTACTGTCTTGGATTCATTTTTAGTAAGCATTTTGGTGTACTTCATGGAGGGTAATACAAGACTTTGGAAGACTGGATTGGAAGTGTAATATTGGTTTGTGGTTGTAAAGATCAAAGTTGCATTTATTTTGAGTCCCCTAGTGGATAAGACAAAAAGGGGAAGAATATCTATATTGAAGCTGCAACTTGAAGATCCTTGGTGATAAGCATGGATTAAGGGGAAGTCAATATCTTTCATATATTTTAGCTTCAGGGGAAGTTCGTGATTATGTGGTTTTGTCATTATCAACTAGGGGAAGATTGTTGGGAATTATATTTGAGTTGATAAGACAAAACATATGAAAGATGAAGGACTAAAGATGACAAAGGAAGAATTCGGCAACAAGATAAAGATCTTTTATATTTATAGAATATATCCTTTGTAACCCTAATGTTTCTAGTATATAAAGAAACACAGGGAATTAGAATAACGTGTGTGTCAAAGATGTAAACACCAAAGGTGTGTGTGTGTGGGAACCTAGGCGTAGGGATTGGGAAAACGCCTAGGGTTTAGTGGTTTAATTAGTGTTTTAGTTTAGAGAACATGTTCTACTTGATCAAGGTAGAACATGTTAATTAATTAGTGTGTTCTAGGCATCAAGTTACCACAATGGATGCCTAGGTTTGTAAGTGTGTAATCGTTGTTAAAGATAATGATGAAGAAAAACCTTGTTTATGATATTGTTCTTATTCCGCTAAGTTATTGATCTTATGAACATTATCATTCCTAGATATAATATTAGACATAGTCTAAGAGCTACAACGATCTTATCAAGTGGTATCAGAGCCTGGTAAGGATCTCTGATAAAGAAGGAAACATTGTTGAGTTGTCTTTCTTGAATCTTTTAACAATGTCGCTGCTATCGGGTGATAAATTTGAAATGTTTGCAATGAAGATTAGGAATTTGTTTCAAAATAAGTCCATGGAAAAGCTGACTGATAAAGGTGAATCCTTTAATACAAAAGAGAATATGGAAGAATATGCTCTGTTGGGGTTCCCATCTCAGGTAAAACGATGTAATTCTGCTTGTCAAGAATTGTACTCAACACTTAATATTGAATATGATGAAATGAAATCTAAGTATAATGAATACTTTATTAAGGTTCAAGCTTATGACAAAGCAGTTAAAACATTAGAAAAGCAAAAAGTTTGGTTTCAAAAGAATCAGTTAGCTTATGAGGAAAAGATAAAAGTTTTAGAGAGGGACTTGAAAAACACCACCAATGAGCTTAAACATTCTGAGTCTCAAAAGGCTAAGATGATGTTAGAAAAACAGGATATGCAGACTAAACTTGACAATAACTTGGCTAGGTTTAACAAATGGAAAGATTCATCTAAAAACCTAAACAAGTTAGTTGATAGTTCTATGTCTACTAAAACGAAGAAAGGTTTAGGGTATGGTAACCTGATAGGGCCAAATCAATTTTATGACCCTAATGAGTATAGTGTTTTTAACCCTGAACCTGCAGACTACCAAAAACCTGTTAAGTATGTGAAAGAAGGTGGAATGAATGCTGTTTCTCCACCTATAAGAGGAGTTTTTATGCCTACTCCTGTTATCTCTCTCTCTGATATTGACTCAGATGAGTCACAAATGGTTTATGGTAAAAAGTCAAAAGACTTATCTGCATCTAATGATTGTGTCTCTTGTCCCACAAGTGACAAATCCTCAGAAGCAGAGTCTAAAGACTTTGTTTCATGTGACTCAAGTGAAAAGACGTCCACACCCAAATATCACCAGTCCTCAAGTTCAACTAGTGGTAAATCTACTTCTAAATTAGTCTTTTCAGATAATAGCTCCATTAATTCTTATAAAAATAACTGTGTCCCTAGTTCCACTAGTGATAATGGTGTCCATAATAAGAAAAGTTGTAGTAAAAACAAGGCTGTTAGGAAGAAGACATGTTTTGTGTGTGGTAGTCAATATCATCTTATTAAAGATTGTGATTATCATGAGAAAAGATTGAGTGGTGGGAAACATCAGAATAGATCAATGTGGAAAAATGTTAAACAAATCCCACCATATGTTCCACAAGCAGCAGGAATGAATTTTTGTAGGAGTCCTTTTCCTGCTGATAGACCTGTTACTACTGGTTCCTCTGTTCCTGCTGATTTTCAAGGAACCATTCCTGCTGATTCTTTTTCATGTATTCAAAGGGATATCAGACCTGTCTATAATAATCACATCTTTGGAGGGGGAATGGCTTATTCTCCATGGTACTTTTGGTGATTGTTCTGTTTGGTTTTTCATGTTGTTGTAATTGTGTTTGTTGGTTTGTAGTGCTGTCTTAGCCCAAGGGGAGGCTATTGCTTGCATTTTTGTCCTGCTTTTTCATTCATTCATGTTTTGTTTGTATTTATCTAACTTTGTTTTGCAGGTTTTTCAGTATCTTTTGTTAGTTAACTTTGTTTTGCAGTTTATTAATGCTTGGGCTTAAAGCTAAATACAGCAATCTTCATTCATTCTTTAAGAAGAAAAGTACATTCAGTTGCTGTTTACAAAAGATTTCGAGTTTCAAAAGCTACTTATCAACAACATTCAATTCATCATTCCAATCTTCTAACTTCATTCTACCAACACACTACCACCTATTCCATCTTCTCTTTGCCCTTACCCAAATTGTCAGGCATGAACCTCCTTCCTCTCTGGCGAATGATCTCTTCATAAGCATGGGGGACTGCAAGTGCCAAGATAACTGGCCTTGGTTGTCTTTGTTCAGGGGGTGACTTTGAAGAGCTTGAGGTAGTTGGCCTCTGATGAGTTCTGGATCGTGTCCTGGTAGCTGGATGGATTGGCTGTGAAGTAGGGATTCTTGATTGTGGAGTTGGATGGGTTGGTTGTGGTTTTGGGTTGCTTGATTGTGAAGCTGGCTGAGGTTGCTTGGGAGTGGTTCTGGTGAGATTCTCCCTTTGTCTTGGATCTTTGCCTTCACGTTGTCGATGCTGTCGACTTCTGGGGTTTGGTTTTTCTCGACTAGAACCTTCTTGATGTTTAGCCTTGCCTTTTGGTACCGGTACTTTATAGAAAGCTGCAGTTGTTCTCTCCATCTCTTCAGCAAGCAGAGCTTCAGCTTCCTTCATACCTCTTCTGTCCTCATCAGTTAAAGGAAAATTGGGAGGGAAAGTCTCCCATTCACCCTGGCAATACACTAAAGACTTCAACTCTGATGAATCTTCATCATCAGAGCTAAAGTACTCAAAAGAAGAAGGGGTAGATGGAAGAGGATCAGATGAATCCTCCTCAACCTTGGCCTTTCCTTTGGTTTTAGAGGATGATGCTGTTTTGGGGAAGTAGTTGTTCCATCCTGAATCACTAGAGGAGGAAGAATCGGATGAGATTTCAATGATTGGTTGTTTGGATGAACTCATAATGTGGCTTGTTTTGGAGATTGTGTTTGATTTGTGGTAATAAAGGGTTTTGTGATGATAAAGGTATGTGATCTGAGGGTTATATAACGATATGGAGATTAGTGCAAAATTTATTGATGGTTGGTATTGAGAATTAATTTGGGCAAGTTATTCTTAATGACTATGTTCGGTAGATTGACTTCGGTTAAACCACCTCATTCCTGCCGATTGGTCAAACCTCCTATTGCTGCCGAATGACCAAATGGTTCTGCCGAAAGGTCAAACTTTCTTAAGTTAATTGGTCAATGTTATGTGCAATGAATAGCAGCAATTTAAAGTGATATTTTTGGAAACTCAACATATAATTGCACATTCCACATCTCTATTTCTCAACAACCTATCGAACCCTAATCTTCTCATTTCAAACCCTAAATCATTCCTTCAACACAATGGCAACTCTTCGTTACAAGGATGATCATAACAAGGTTGCTTATTTGGAATCTTCTCCTCGAAGTGTTGGTTATGATGAAGTTTTGACATTTCTTCGTGGGTCATCTATTCGTTATGCTCTCACTTATTGCCCAGGGACGGTGTACGATTCTTTGGTCAAACAGTTTTGGAGGACAGCAAAAGTACGACATGTCGTGGGAAGGGAAAATGATATAGTTGCAACCATCGATAATCAAGAAGTGGTTATTACTGAGGAGTTGATTCGAGTTCAGCTTCAATTTCCTGATGAACAAGGAGAATATGATCTTTCAAGGCAAGACATTATTGATGGTATGGCAGCCATAGGGTATCCTGTTGCTGGAAGTTGCACCTTTTTGAAATGTAAGTTGTCTCCTCAATGGAGGTTTCTAATACATACTTTACTCCAGTGTCTTAGTGTTAAGTCTGGTGGCTGGGATCAATGTCCAAGTCCCATAGCATCTGGACTAGTTTGCTTATCTCAGGGTAGGATCTTTAATTGGGCAAAATATATCTTTGAGGGAATGATTGAGAATATCAGTAGTGGTAAACACAGATTTTTGATGTACCCTAGATTTCTACAGATCATCTTAGGTGTACAGACCATTGATACATCCCCTAAGATTATAAATAGGTTGACTGCCAAAATGTTTGCCCTGATGAAGATGAACTTTACTGGCCAACATTTGCCTTTGTTGCCTCATATGTTACACCACCCTGATCCTGCTGATAGTCCTGATCCTGCCGACAATGCTGATCCTGCTGATAATATCCCACCCTCACCTAATGCACCTGACCAAGAGACTTCAGTTGGTGCTGCTGCATCTGCATCTATTGCTGCTGATGATCCTTTACCACCATCACCCAGACCAGTAACACCTACACCTGAGCCTGATGTCAATGTTGAATTTAATGATCAGACCATCTTAGCTGATACACCTATTAATCAGCCATCTCCTTCTGTGGATTTGCCTTCTTCTTCAAGGCTTTCATCCCCTAGTCCTACTAGGCAGCCATTTAATTATGACACCAATGCAGGGGAGGGATTTAATGTTTCTCCACCCAGAGTTAATGAAGTTCCTAATACATCAAGTGCTCCTGCTGGTGGAACTGATGCTCCTTCTGTTGATCTCACCTCTATGTCCCAGTTACTTAACAGATCTGTAAAGAAAATTGAGGCATTGGAGTCAGAACTTAATGAGACAAAAAGGATTTTTGGTGAGAAAGTGGAGAACTTGGAAAAGGAGCTCAGGGATTCAAATGAAGCTTTTAGTAGAACTATCCAAGAACTAAATGAAAAGATCAGCATATTAGAGGGTAGTCATGTGCAAAAGAAAAGAAGGGTTATTCTCTCTGAGTCTGAGGAAGATCAGGATGATATGATATTTGATGGGCTTCAAGTTTTGGCATCTGTTTCTCTTGATGGTGCAAATACTGAAGTACATACAACTTCTGATCACAACATTACTCCTCAAGCACAGGTTTCCACTGAAGCAAAGACCACAGCTGCTGATGTATCCATTACTGCTGATGTCTCCATTGCTACTGATGTTTCCAATGCTGCTGATGTACCTATTGCTGCTGATGTCTCTGTTGTTGGTGTTGATGGTATATCTTCTGAATCTGAGGTTCCTGTTGATACTAATGAAAGTACAATCATTGCTGCTGAAAGCAATCCTATTCCTCCTGAGTCAACTGAACATGATGAAGAGATAGCTGCAAAGGTGCATGAACAGGAAATTGCTGCTGAAGAAGCTAGATTAGCTCAACTTGCTCAAGATGAAGAGCTTGCAAGACAATTGTCTGTTGATGAGAAGAATGTTGCTGAGATTATTAATAACCCAAGTTCAGATGATCCTTCTTCAGAAGTGTTTAGTGCACAAGTTGAATATTTGTTGAACACTGACATGATTATTAGAGCTCATGGATTTATGGTTCTTCAAATGTCAGAGTTGGATTCAGATACAAGGTCAGATCTGCTCAAGGCATTCATCTTAAAGAAACAAAGAGCAACCACTTGGAATGAATTGATGCACAGGATCAAGGAAA
The DNA here is from genome assembly GCA_021014915.2 of Artemisia tridentata subsp. tridentata. Taxonomy (NCBI): domain Eukaryota; kingdom Viridiplantae; phylum Streptophyta; class Magnoliopsida; order Asterales; family Asteraceae; genus Artemisia; species Artemisia tridentata. Next base: position 289,462,161 of record CP139506.1, read on the forward strand.
GACAAAGGTTAGGATATAAGATGCCCACAAACAGAGATAATATCAATTTTATGAAGGTGTATCTAAGGAATGAAGCTAACTACAAGATCAGTGACTTCAAAGGTTGGCCTGAAGGTGCAATTCAAAAGTTGTTCCTTGATACTTATGCAAAGCTCAATGCTTTAGTAGATACTGATATTCCACAAAGCAGGAAAAGAGCATCTTCATCTTTGGAGTCTGATGTTACAAAGAGAATGAAGTCTGGAGAAGGCTCTAAGGATGATTCATTCATTGCTCCAAGTTCTACTGATGATGCATCTAAGGTACCACAAGAAGATCTTGTTCCTGCTGATCTTCCCACTGCTAATGTTTCTATCTCTGCTGAGCCTTCTATGTCTGTTCCTATTATTCGATATGGTCTAAGGACAAGGCAGAAGAGTCATACTTTTCACTCTTCTTCTGTGGATATTCTTGAAGTGGATGATCATGATTTGATTGAGGTTGCTTCTGAAAGTGATTCAGAAGGTGACTCCATTCAGTATTGGGGTCACATTGCTCACTGGGAGATTAGATCTACTTCAAATGGTGATGTAAATGTTTGGTTTTCTCTTGATGGGACAGTCAAGTTCTTTACCTTTCTAAGGGAGATCTTGGATAGGGTTGAAAGAAAAGATTTGGAGCGTCTTTATGAGATTGTGGACAATCATTATCAATCTCATACTCCTACTGAGATTGGTCTATTGTTATGGGGAGATTTGCAAGTTTTGATGAATAAATTGGATGGTGACAAGACTAAACTGGTATGGGGTAATCAATCATTATGGAGAGTCTTCTCTTGGAGATTATATCCTTATTCCAATGTTCATGTTGTGGAACTCACCTCTGGTAAGTTCCTAACTATGTTTGTGGATATTGCTTATCCCCTAACTGAAGGAGTATTAAAGAGAATGCTAACTCAGAAAGTCAGAGTTCCTAAGCATGCAATAGGAAATGATCTAACCACTGCTGAACAATTGGTTAAATTCATCAAGGATAAAATTGCAGCTAAGGGATCATCAGCTTAAGGGATGAGTTGCTGAGTTTAAGGGGAGGAATGCAGATTAAGGGGAGGATTAAGCTCAAGGGGAGGATTATTCTTGTTGTTGTTGTATTGTTTTCATTTCTTTCTTTCTATTTTCTTTTCTTATTTTCTTTTTATTTTGGTGTGATTCTTAGTTAAAAAAAAAAAAAAAAAAAAAAAAAAAAAAAAAAAAAAAAAATTTGTATATTTGTGTGCTAATAAGTGGTTTTGAGTAACACCTTGCAGGTACAGTGTTGGTGTTTACACCTGCACAATAAATGGTGCTCAACTCACCATGTCTTGCAGACAAGAAAGAGTTGACTCACCATGAGGGTACGGCTCTGGTGTGATAATCAAATCCGTTGATAGCTATAATAGCTTGCTCAAAGCTATAGGGTATTTCAACTCACCCATGATTCATTTCTGAGAGTTGAAAATGGTTCTCAATTCACCATGGATGTAACCCTTATGGGATCCAAAGGATTGGCTAGTCCACAAAAGTATGGTTTGTGGTAAAGACACTTGGTATCCATATTTGGTATTCAATTCACCAAGGTTGGCTGTAACCTAAGAATTGACTAGTCCTGAGCAAACGGCTACAGGTAAAGACAAGTCAAATCCGTTTATAGTTGCTGATTTGCTAATAAATCAGATGGTTATCAATGTACCATGGTCTAACACACTTAAACATTGGCTACTCCAGTAGTGATGGCTATTGGTAAAGAGACATCAAATCCATTAATTTTCAATGATTCACCTCTCACAGGAGTTAACACACCTGGATGTGATGAGAATAGTATGAAACTTAAGTGATTTGATGTACATATTGTCATAAGTAGCAGCCAAGTTCAAGTACAAGTTATGGTGACCAGTATACAAGTTTTGGTGAAGATTTCTAATTCCTGCTGAACTATTGAGGTTGCTGCTGGATGCTATAGAAGTTGGAATCTTGCAAGTCATGGATGATGCTGCTGGTTACATAATATTGCTGCTGCTAAGTCGCAGTCCTCAAGCCTGAGAGTTACATGCTCTATCACAGTGGAATCTTGCAGGTTAACCTAGTCAACCTCAAGATTAGGGGAGGATTGTTAGGATCTCTGGGAAATAAGAGTTCATTGTTGCTGCCGATAGTGTAAAGTTGGTTCCTGCCGATAGCTTGGTTCCTGCTGAAAGCTCATTGCTGCCGATAGTGTTATCTTGTTTCTGCCGAGAGTATTGTTCCTGCGGATAGTGTTATTTATTATCCGTATATTTAGAATGTTTGTTAAGATTTATTTTTCGAAGAGATTGTTGTTTATCTCTTCACACGTTTACTTGTAGAACGGATTAGGGTTAGGACATCTTGTTAGTATATAAGATATATCCGTCTATGAGTTTATGTACGCTTTTAACATTATCAATATTCAATATCACAATTCTTAGTTCATAGTTTGATCCATAGAGGATCATTGTTCTTTTAGAGTTTTTCTTCTTTATAATACTTGTTGTTTAGTTTCCGCATAAACACTTGTATTGCAGAGGTTCTTGTTTACACCAAGCTCAATCAAGCTCGACCATCAAAGGTGAATTCGTGTAATCTATTATATTTAATTCTTGTCGTCTTTTGAAAGCAGAATAACTAATCGGAGTTTAAGGGTATCGACTTTTGAATATATTGAATATAATAATTGGTACGAATCTCTATTGCAATCGTGGGTCGGTGGAAGACTCAAAGTGAAGAATAAATTGTTTATATCTCGTACTGCAATATTTTTTTATGGTTTGTCGTTAGTAGCAGCAGACACATTAATTGGTAAAGATTCATTCTTGGTTTGTCGTATATGGTATATTCAAAAGCGAAGTTTGTCGTTTGGTGCAAGTGAATTGAGTGGATCGAATTAAGTGTCGAAGCAGAAAAAGGGTATCGATTTTTTTTGTTATGCGGCAACAAGAAACTGGTCAAATATTTATTATTGGGTCGGTTGTGTTAAAGTGGTGAACGTGAATGAATTTAATTACCTCGTACTCATTAATTGGTTGTCGCTTGTATAAAGCTGTTGCTACTGATCGAATTTTCAAAGGTGTTGGTCAGTGGTATATTAATGATGTTTGTTGCTAGTGGTTCAAAGGTCAGTTGTGAGGTAATCACGTGGGTATTGAATATTGTGTTATTTACTTCATTCAACGTACTGCTATGTACAAAGTACTGCTCGAGAACATACTGCTGCTCGACTAAAGTACTGCTATGCTCCAAGTTTGTTAGATTACACACACAGGTTATTAGTTTCACACACACAGGAAAGAGTTTGGTTTTTGTTCTTGAAAGAGTAAAGGCTCGTTGGGGATTATTTGAAGAAGACGATTGGATATTATTTATTTGATGTTGTAGTTGAGTTTCACAGGTGCGCGTTCTTATGTTTGTGTTATTGCGATGACAAAGACTTGATGAATCTAGCAAGGATGTGTGATCTATAAACTTAAGGTGCTGAATACACACATTTGCTATCACTTAAAGGAGTTACATTGTAGTGCTCAGTGTCTCATATTAGTTGAGGATTTATCACGAGGTCATAGTAGCCTACTTCTAAGATAAGTTTGGAGTCACATAGAGACGTGGATAGTGCAAGATATAAGACGAAAGTTTGGGAAATTCAACTTCTTCATCAAATTCGTTATACTCGGTTTTCTTCATCGGTAATCATTACAAGGAGCTTACAGAATTGAAGATTCAAGAGATGATTAACATATTGGTTTCAGGGGAAGCTTATTGATTGAATGTTTAATCATCTACATGCACCACTCAAGGGGAAGTTTTGCATACGTTCTCTATTTGTTGATAACAAAAAGGGGAAGAGATGTTAGAAGAGATTTGGAGTGGCATGGCATGACTTAAGGGGAAGACAAGACTTGTTTCATTCATGGTGAGATTTAATTATCTCAATTTCTCTACTTCATCTAGGGAAGTTCGTACAAGAACGTGTATGTTTTGTCATCATCAAATAGGGGAAGATTGTTGGGTTTTATAGATTTGATGAGACAAAACAAGAAGAATGAAACTTGAAGGACTTAATGTGACAAGAAGGGAAACTACAAAAAGATGGAGAATTTTGAAGATTCTAGAAGATTTACTTAAAAGATTTAGTTTCCTTATTGTATTAAGATTCTCCTTGTAAACCTAGATGATCTCTACTATATAAAGAGACATGGGTCATTAGTTTTAGACGTGCACAAACTACAAGATGTAGTCGATTAGAGGTGTGTGTGTGTAACCTAGACGTAAGTTATAAACGTCTAGGGTTTTAGTTAGTTAGTTAGTTAGTTCAGCCTCAAGGTCGAGTCCTTGATCCCTGTTACAAGGCGTGTAACATGTTCTACCTTGATCAAGTAGAATTGGGGCTGTAGATGATTATTAGTGTTAGTATTAGAGATCACAAAGTAAAAACCTTGTTCAATAATAAAGATGTTTTACTTATTCCGCTGTGCATGATTGTTGTCTTTGTTATTGTTTAACCCTAGTGCTCTAAACGGTCCAAGGAGTCTAACAAACTCCACACCGGTG